>DWPE01000003.1:0-10322 GCA_018251455.1 Astictopterus jama jama | reverse complement strand
TAATTTCATGAATACAAGTAGGTATATTTTTTAAATTCTATCTTACTCTATCGAAGTATGTAGTGTGTAGGTTGCGCAAGACAGGACGATCCTTTGGAGTGGCCTATGTTCTGCAGTGAGTGTCGTTTTGCTGATACGATTATCTGTATCTGTATTGATATACTTAAATTTTTGAGTTCTGTGTTATTATTACTAGATAGTATTTTTACGATTTTTATTTTTCACGCAGGTCAATCTCCAGAGGTAATTGCGTCTACAAGTCAGATAATTTGTTATGCGTCAGACGCATCAAGTGAGAAAGAATGCCCATTTGGCAGCGACTTTTCAGATAAAGATCCTACTTACGTGCCGGATTCAGAAGAAAATATTCAAAACGATAGTGGTTGTGATAGTTAAACTTTAACTATAACTTTTCTATAAATTGACTTATCAAATAAAGTTCTAAGTGTATATTGATAATGACGGTATGCATATTGTGGCTTGACTAATTACGTGCCAGCAGTCGCGGTAATACGTAAGAGCCTAGTGTTATTCATCTTAAATAGGTTTAAAGGGTACTTAGACGGTAGTAAATGACTTAAAATAAGAGTACATCTCTACTAGAGTTTGATATGGGGAGGTCGTACCTGGGGTGAAGAGTTAATATTTGGTAATACCCTGGGGACTGGTAAAGGCGAAGGCAACCTCTTATGTAAAAACTGACGTTAAAGGACGAAGGCACAGATAACGAAAAGGATTAGATACCCTAGTAGTCTTTGCAGAGAATGATGAATGCCATAGATTAGGTATATTTACTTGGTTTATAAATGAAAGTGTAAGCATTTCACCTCAAGAGTAATGCGGCAACGCAGGAACTGAAATCACTAGACCGTTTCTGACCCCAGCAGTGAAGTATGTTATTTAATTCGGTGATCCACGAAAAACCTTACCACAATTTGAATGTTATTCTATAGCGGACTATCGTGATCGAAAAAAGCAATAGTTCGTGCTGAATAATACAAGTGTTGCACGGCTGTTTACAGTTAATGTTATGAAACTGCGGTTCCGACCGTGTAATTAATGAATACCCTGGCTTTATTTATTAAAAGGTGATTTTTCTCCAACATAAAATAAAGCATTTCATACGCCTTATAATAGTATGAACAAAAGGGAATAAGACAAGTCATCATGGCCTTAATATTGTGGGCTATAGACGTGCCACAATTCTCCTACACAAAGAGAAGCAAAAATGCGAATTTAAGCTAATCTCAAAAAATAGGATATAATTAGGAATGGATTGTAGTCTGAAATTCGGCTGCATGAATAAGAAATTGCTAGTAATCGTGAATCACCATGTCACGGTGAATCTAACTTCGGATTGGTACTAACCACTCGTCGCATGCTGAAAGGAGTTAGCGCAATAAGTTTGCTTTTCTATTGTAAGTACTTAATAATAGGATTTAGATCTTATAGTAGAATTCTTCGTATGCGCGATTCTAATTGGTGTTAAGTCGAAATACGGTTCGTGTAGTGGAAGTTGCACGGGATACATAAAATTAACCACAAATAAGGAAGATTCCGTTTATAGGTAAAACGGTTTATTATTAATAAGTAATCTATTAATAAGAGCAATGTATTAATTAAGTTATTTATAGCTTAAGCTTTTTAAAGAGTTCGAATCTCTAATCTCCTAATGAAATATAAAGATTCCCGATGTTAATTGAATATTTTCTTTATTTTTTGAACTTTATAATTATTAAGTTTTTTTCAGTACCTTAAAGGATATTGACAAAAATAAATCAAGCGAGTAAAAAAGAACTTATTTGAATTCTAATGAATTAATAGAAATATTCTGTGCTTGCCCTCGAAAAAAGGTCTATTTTTTATATCTAGCCTTAATCCCGAAGGGATACGCGGGCTTGTCCCGCATCCGTGGCCTGGTCCCGGAGAGGACTAGTCTTCAAAGAATTCTTTTTTTTTTACGGAGCATATAATATACTTTAAACTAAATTCCATTGTCAGAATAAATATTCGATTTATTCTGGCGCATAAAAAATCCTAAAGGCTGGTAAATAAAGACGTTTATAAAAAAAAATTTTTTTTTACCAGTACTATAATTCTTTGGTTTTTATTAAGATAAGTTAGTATATACTTTTAATAAGGAGACTCCCTTTATTGGTAAGAAGGGCTGAGCTGTAAACTCAGTAGTCTAACGGCTTTAAGAGTTCGAATCTCTTGTCTCCTAAGTCTCTATAGCTCAACGGTAGAGCTTAATACTGTTAATATTATGATAGATGTTCGATTCATCTTAGGGGCGTATTATCTAAAATAGTATTACTTAAACATACTATTTTTGGAAATAAACAAATTTAGTTAGAAAATAGTCTTTGGCTGACCTTAGGGCGGCAGGGACCAGCCTAAAAATAAGAACTTATTTGAAGAGAAAAACTATTTTCTTTTTTAGAAAGCTTAATGTTTTTTGATTAGGTTTCAAAGAATTCTTATTTAAATCGCGGCTAGCCCTAATCCCGAAGGGATACGCGGGCTTGTCTCGCATCCGTGGCCTGGCCCCGGAGGGGACTAGTTAAATAACCCTGATTATAATCATTTATATTTCAGTCTTATTAGTTTAACCTTTATAATCTTTATTTTCATTTATTTCTTCTTTTTTAAGGGGGGGGCCAAGGAAGTCTAAATTAGATAAAAAAATGTTTATTTTAATATTAGGGATATTAGCATAACGGTAATGCATATGACTTTTAATCATCTTTATATAAGTTCGAATCTTGTATATCCCAGATGAATGGTGATATATTTATTATAATATAGCCCTGGCGGGGACTTACGCCCTTAAAAAATAATTCTTTTTTTAAGGGCAGCGGAGCAGAGATACAGGTTATATTTTAATAATATAATATTATTAACAGTATAATTCTAAATAGAATAACGACCATCATTTAATGGTAGGATTGCTGTCTTCCAAACAGAGTGTGTGGGTTCGATTCCCACTGGTCGTAATTAAAGAATCAGTAACTTAATTGGTAAAGGACTCTCCTGTCACGAGAGTAGATATCGGTTCGAGGCCGTTCTGATTCGATAGTCTTTTAATTTATAATCTTTAATTATAATATTCATATTATTAAAAGATATGAATTTATAGGCTCCTAACTTTTCTATTTTTTAATTTTAGCTTTGCATGCCAAAAAATTACAATTAAAAACCAAAAAGTCATTAAAAGGAAAAGTTTCCATTGGTAGGGTAAGGTATTTGCTAAATATTGTGTTTACGCACATGGGTGTTCGAGTCACCTCTTTTCCGTAGTTAGTTTTACATAATAAGAAGCAATTTAGATATTTAAATACACTAACCTTATTTGGTACAGATAATCATAAAAAACCAAACCGTTAGCTAAGAGGCTAACGGTTTTTATGCAGAAAATATAGGCTAAGCAAATAACAAAAAATTTACCGTAGGCAATAAATAAAAAGTAAAAGAGTATAGTTTAATGGTAAAATAAGGAGCTTCAACCTCCCAGTTCTCAGTTCAAATCTGAGTACTCTTGGGTATTAAGTACTTTTATTCTACTGGAACGGATTAGGGCCGGGTTGGTAAGGCGTCTCATTTGGGTTGGGAAGAAGTTATGTTCGAATCATAATAATCCGAAACAAAAATAACCTAGTGGTATAGTATATGATATAGATAAATATTTATATATTTAATATAAAAAAGTATACAAAGAGATTATTATGGATCCCTAAGCTATGTATTAAAGAGCAACAAGACAATGATGTATAAAATTTATTGTACATGGTAAACTCTTAGATAAATTAAATAATAAACGAAGGCGAATTGAAATATCTTAGTAGCTTCAGGAAAAGAAATCAAACGAGATTCTATGATTAGTGTGAACGAAAGTAGATTAGCCTATATACTATAAAGTATATTAATAAGTAAAATGGACGCAAATCTGTTTGAAGATTAAGGGGAACCTTCCTCTAAGGCTAAATATAATACATAAGCGACAGTGAAAAGTACCGTGAGGGAACGGGAATTGAAATAGTAATTTTATAAGCAGCTCGAACCAAAATGAGAGCGTACCTTTTGCATAATGGGTCACCAAGTTAACCTTAGATGCGAGCTAATCGCGTAGTTAAAACGATGATCAATCAAATGAATTAGTGTCTAAAGTTAGACCCGAAGCTAGGTGATCTTACTACAATCAGGAGTATAAAAGTCCGAACCGGTTATTGTAGCAAAAATATCGGAGGAATTGTGGTAAGTATAGTGAAAGACAAAACTGACCTAGATAGCTGGTTTTCTGCGAAACCTATAATAGTAGGCAATTTAAGTAACATTTTAGCAGGTACAGAACTTCATCTCAGACAAGGTGTATTAAATTTGATTAAAAGTTTTAGTCGGTTTTACCGCGAACTTTTAGTTAAATCGACATCTTACTTTGTACATATCGGGGGATCGTAGAGATTTTATCGGTGAGTTTGTAGACTCGAAATGGCAAAAATGAATATTAAATTATCAGACATAGAATGATAAGGTTGTATGTCAAAAGGGAAACAGCCCAGAACAAGAGTTAAGGTTCCGAAATTATTGTTAAGTGAAATTAAGAAAGTTTTTATTTAAGTCGACAAGGAGATGGGCTTAGAAGCAGCCATAATTCAAAGACCTCGTAACAGAGCGCTTGTTAATTTTTAAAGGCATCGAAAATTTAACGGATCTAAACAATATACCGATACCTTGTCCATAACTGATTATAAATTTATATTACAAGACGATAAGTTTTGAATTATAATCTTTTACTGGGGTAGCAGAACATTGGGTAAACCTGCAGCATTCCATCGTTTTTACGATGGATGCGACTCCATTGGAGATGATGATAATTATATCATCACAGCAAACTCAAGAGAGAATGGTGACATGAGTAACAAAAAAGAAGTTCGAACATAAGTTCGAACACTCGCCTAAAGCTTATGGTTTAATTAAAGTAACGGCCTCTAAGTTTTCACTTCCAAAGGTTGAAACGATGAGAAAATCTTATTACTTAAATGACAACATTTTTAAAGTGAAAAGTGTGCAGGAAAAATTAAGTAATATATCTCTATATATAAGAAATGACTATATAAAGATGAAAAAAAAACCGTACCTAGAAACTGTGACAAGTAAGCTAGTGTAGTATACGAAGGCGTAAATGAGCTAACAATCATAAAGGAACTCGGCAAACTAACTTCCGTAACTTAGGGATAAGGAGGGCTCATTCGTCCCGTGGGATCTTTTATTATTACGGTAATAAAAACTACGGGTAAGAAGGAAGAAGCATGAAATATTGTTGTACGACTGTTTAATTAAAACAAAGCACTTTGCATACGACTTAAGTCTAAGTATAGAGTGTGATTTCTGCCCGGTGCCGGCTGGTTAACGAAAATAACTAACTTTAAAAAGTTTGGTACTGTAGGAACCCCCGGTTAATGGCGGCCTTAGCGTGAGGGTCCTAAGGTAGCGGAATACCTTGACTGTTAAATGCAGTCTTTGCATGAATGATGTAACGATACAACAGCTGTCTCTATGATTGACTCAGTGAAATTGGCATAACTGTGCAGATACAGTTTACCTCTAGTTAGACGAGAAGACCCTATGCAGCTTTACTGTTACTAATTATTAGGTACGGTTGGGGACAAATATCAGCAAATAAGGTAATTGATAAGATACAAATGTAATACCTTTATTTGGGGATCGTATTGTGAGGATTATTTAATCCCCGTCTTTTCTGTAAAAAGAAAAGAATGTAACCTTAGAAAGGAAAAATTGCTAGGAGACAGTTTATGCGGGGCACAGACCCCATAAAGAGTAAATGGGTGTGTCCAACTATGTTTTATGTTTGTTTAGGCGTTTATCGCCAATAGATGTATCACTAAATAAAATATTAGCAAAACTAATATTTGTTTGTTTGTAATAGTAGATAGCACGGCTATACAGCTAGCTATATTCTATCTTATTTATGTATAGATGTACAAGCCTAAGTATAAGAGGCGTGAGTCTCTTATATTTAATAATTCTTGCTTTTCTGTAAATAGATGCTGTTGTTTCAGTATAGATTTGCAGGGTATTAAGGAGGAGAATTTTTTTTTGTAGGTAGGATTTAAACTATTGAGAAATTAGTCGTAGTTAAGATGTTACGAGAAGTTTTTTCTAACATCTTATTAATTATTATATAAGGCTTTAAAATAGCACATATAATAGATTATGTAAGATACTTATCAAGTTTAATGGCTAAATCTTGCCTTACTGTTTGACCACCAACAAGTCTTACAGTCGCGTAAGCGGGGCATAGGATCACAAGACACAACAAGGAAAGGTCTTGGATTTTTGGAAAAGCTACGCTAGGGATGTTTGTTTGTCCTTCAATGTTGGCTATTAAAAATACAATATTTTTAAAGAGCAAAAACATTGTTATTAAATTGGGTGAATTTCAAAGATAACTTCTTGTGGTTATTTATTTTTATTAATTTTGGGTTACTCGGCCTCCAGCCGTGTTTCAGCCACCTGATCCCTTTGGGATCAGGTAGCGGCCTAATATAAACAAAACTAAAAAAGCCATATAAAAGAAGTAAATTTGAAGCGAAATTTATTTTAGCTTAAAAAAGAAATAAAATCGTTCAACGACTACTAGGTGAGTTTAAGCAAACAATAGTCCTATTTAATAGTACCCAACATTTTTATTATGTATTTAAAACCCAAAATTTTTTTTTATAATTTTATGACGATGATCAAAAAGAACAATATTAAATTAGAAAATACAAGTCCATCTATTTTTACTAAAAAAACAAATAATAATTATAAATTAGTACCGTTTAAATCAAGTACTAATATTGTAGGTCATATAAAATATTTACCTGCAGTATCTAAAGAATGAAAAAACAGTATTTATAATTTTAATTTAAAAAATAGTATAAATTTACCTGTTTATGATTTAAATATAAATTCTTTAATAAAAGGTTATTTTACCTTATATTTTAATAGCAGATTTTTAAAAAGTAAATATATACCTGTAAGAAATAAACGTAAATCTTTGAACAAAATATTTGTAAGTAAAGCAGAAGTAAAGCATACTAACAATAAAGCTTTAATAACTGTTTATGTTTATAATAAAGAAAGAATATCTTTGTTAAAAAAAATTGGTGAATTAAGACATTTCTTTTTGATAAGAAATATTCATAATATGGCCAAAAAATGATTAACATTTATTTCAGTACTAGGATCTGAAACTCTATCTTTTTTATCAAAAAATATTGATACTAATTTAGTGTTATTATTAAAATATAAAGCTAAAAATCGTAGAAACTATTTAAATAAAACATATCACAGTCGTAATTTATATTTTTCAAAAAAAGTTAGAAAAATTTTTTCTTATGTTAAAAGACTAAGATTAAGATTAAGTTTAAATAAAAACAAATTTGAAGAAAGATTTTTGAATAAATTAAGTGAATTAATAAGTAAATATTACGGTAAAAAAGTTGAATTTAACATAATAAACTTAAAAAATATAGCTCATAATAGTGATATTTTTACTGAAATATTAACTTTAAAAGTTAAAAAAGAACAATCTAATCCAATGCAGAGAATAAATTCTTTATTAGCTAAAGTTGTTTTACCTATGGTAAATCCAATAATAGAGAAAGCAAGATTAGAAAAACAAATGAATTCTAAATCGATTGATAATATATATGGTAATTCAAATATAAATTTGATTATGAATAAATTCCCTATAGGGAAATCAGGCGGAGCCGCTGAAAGTAATCTAGGAATTTATACACACTCTTTTAAAGATAATTTAAATAAATTACTCTACAATATATATTATAAAAATATAATGGATAACTCTAATTTAAGAATCGACGGAGCCACAGCAAGCACTACTGAATTAAGTAATTCATCTTTAAATAATGCTTATTATACAAATTTAAGAGATATTATTTTTGAAAATATTAAGTATAAAGTTATGGGTGGTGCAAGATTAGTTGTTAAAGGTAGATTAACTAAAAGATATAGAGCGGACAGAGCTGTATATAAATTAAAATGAAAAGGAGGACTTAAAAATAGAGATTCTTCATTCAAAGGATTATCTACTGTGGTGTTTAGAGGTTATCTTGATTCAAATATAGAAAAATCAAGATCAAACTCTAAACGTCGTATTGGATCTTTTGGAGTGAAAACTTGATTTAGCGGAAAATAATTGATTTATAACTCGTAACTGAAATAAGTGAAATATACAGAAATAAAAATGAAGAAATAGTCTGAACCATTTTGTAAAAAGTGGAAATAAAAGCGTAGGGCTTTATGATAACAAATTGAACAGGCTAATTTGCGCAAGAGTGTGCAAAATGAGTGCGCGGTTTGGCACCTCGATGTCGGCTTAACTTATCCTCATGGATGCAGAAACTATGTAGGGTACGACTGTTCGTCGATTAAAAAGTTACATGAGCTGGGTTAAATACGTCGTGAGACAGTATGGTTTCTATCTTCTAGAGGGAATTAGAATATAATAAGGAATAACCTATGTACGAAAGGAACTTGGAATATTAATTTATTAATATTGAAATAATAGAATTATTAATCTCTGGTTTACCTGTTGTTTATATGTCCTAATTTATAGGACTATCCTACTTTCACTTAAGTAGTTATGATAATATAGGCACGGCAGGAAAGCTATGTTAGTCAAAGATAAGTGCTGAAAGCATATAGGCACGAAGCTTACCTTAAGATATTTCTTAAATATACGTAATAGAACATTACAAACATAATATAAAAGTAGGTTAGCCCTCTTTTTATTATGAAGATAGGCTTTATTTGTAAGAATCAAGAGATTTTAAGGAATAAAGTACTAATTTTATAAATCACTAAATATTTTGTTTATATCTACTAAACTTTATGCCTGGTTAGCATAAAAGTAATGCAATTGTTTTGTAATCAATAGAAGCAAGTGCGATACTTGCACTGGGCTAATTATTTTTATAGCGCTTGTTATAAATCTTTTATTTATTATACATACTAATCTTTTATTTAGTTTCGGCAGCTAGCTTTAGTGGCTAAATATAGTTTTTAAAAAAGAACTTCCTTTTTTTTTGACTCGAATCATTAGATTCTGCACTAAATTTCTACAGCTTCCTCTTTTGAAAAAAGGTTAAATATTAAAGCTAAATAAATAATAAATAATGTAAGTAAATAAAGATAACTTTATCAAGGATTAGTGGTCAAGTGGTACGACATGACTCTTTCAAAGTCACTATCGCGGGTTCGATCCCCGTCTAATCTAAAAGATCTCTTTTGCTGCGGATATTTTGACATATAGTTAAATAAAACTAGAATAAATGCGGTTTAGTGTAATAGTAACATATTTGACTCATGATCAAAAGATAAAGGTGCAAGTCCTTTTTCCGCGTGCAAATACATTACAATTAATAGAATCACGTGTTAGTATAGGGATTTGAAAATAGGTAAAAAAAAAATAAACTTATTTCTTCATATCTTAATTAATTTAAAGTTGATTTAACTGTTTAGAGGCTATAACTTAATTGGTAAAGTGTACTACTCATAATGGTAAATATAAGTGTTCAAGTCACTTTAGCCTTAAATTTTTGTGGTGATTTTTAAAATCTTTCACAATAAAATCCGAGTGCTGGAATTGGTAGACAGTGCAAACTTAAGCTTTGTTGATGAATAATCGTAGACGTTCAAGTCGTCTCTCGGATACTTACCTTTTTTTAGGCAAAGCCTCACTTTTTATATTTAATAGCTTGCTTATTTATAAAAAATAAGCAGCTTATATGTAATATAAGAAAAAAAATTTTTTTAGAGCGTTGCGTCAGGCTTAAAAAAAAAGAAGCTTTTTTTTACCGTATAGGGGATATAGTTTAAATGGTAAAACTGCGATTTTGCATATCGTTATCTTAGGTTCGATTCCTAATATCTCCAATTAACCCTTAGTATAAAAATACAGTATTGGTAATATGGACCTATATTTTTGACTAAAATTAGTATAAGTGTTAACACACTTAAACCATATAAAAGCTCGGATAACTCAATTGGTAGAGTGAACCATTGAAGCTGGTTTTGTTGTAAGTTCAAGTCTCACTCCGGGCAAATAATATAGGGTTATATACATTCTTTGTATATACTTTTTTATAGTTTTTAAGTTATCACACTCCCTATGCATATTTAATGAATAAAAAGGGAAATGCTGGAATTGGTAGACAGGGTTAGTTTAGGCCTAACTGGTTGCAAGATCATGCAGGTTCAAGTCCTGCTTTCTCTATATGTTGTGGACTAATGGG
>DWPE01000001.1:0-15540 GCA_018251455.1 Astictopterus jama jama | reverse complement strand
GATTTCAAGAGTGATTTAAGTGTGATAAAGTGTACCTGTATACTGCGAAACGTAATGAGTATCTAGCTTATTGTAGATCTACTTCTGTGTTGCTGATTGCAATTATAATACAAATAAAAATGTTGATATGATTTGTGTGAAATATAACGACAAATATGTTTCAGAATTTATTTTAGCTTTAGTCCATTCGTGGAAGTATAATGTGTACCCACTATTGTACCAAAGTATTGTTTAGTTAGTCATAATATGTAAATAAAACAAACAAAGTTAATTTGTACTTTTATTTTTTCCTAATTAAATCATGACAATTCAAAAGGAGGTTAATAATCATAGGTTACTTATTTAACTAAAGAATCCTGTAAATTAATTAAACCACAGGTAATGGTTATAATATCGTCCAGAACTTTGACTAGACTGTGATTCACACATGCATGTGGTTTCAATATGCTAAATTCTCTTAAGCGACGAATCACTCTCTCTACATGTATCCTCAAACTAGCAATTTGTTTTGTTTCCCTCACCTCAGTCTTTGAGAGTTTAGCTCCTGTTACAACACTAGGAGGTCGCATTAATTTTACTCCATGTTTCAGTAAATATGATTCTACATGCTTAAAACCTCTATCAGCCATCACAAACATACCTGGTTCCAAACATTTAATAAAATCACATGTTTCCACTACAAATGTGTCTGTTACTCTTCCTCCATACCCAGGTGATATATAATTCACCAGACCATTTGGTGTGCAAGATACAAGATATTTGATAGTGTTTGCTTTTTTATATTCCGACCAGGAGAGAGCTTGATTTAAAGCTTTTGAAGGCTTCTGTATTTCTATCTCTAAACAGTCGATGATGCAACTTACTTGATTATATTTATGCCTAAATGCCATTGGTAAATTATTTTTTATATTACATTTATCTAATTTTACCAAGAAAGGACGCATTACACTAGCCAACAAAGGAATATTTTTAAGAAATATCTTACTAGCATAACTTGGTGTAATGGAAAAATCATCAGCAAGTTCTTTGAATGAGTTATTTAGCCTAATCTTTTTTAAACACATGAGTAAATGAACTGGAGGAATGTTTGTATTTTTTTCAATTAAATCTATTAAATAATAACAGTCTTTAGGCACACCTATATAAGCACGGGGATTTCTGTAAATTCTAAGGATTGTGCATTGCAGCATTTGGGTTGACTCTTTATGTTTATCAACTTGTATCACCTCACTGCAAACTGAAGATGGTGATAGACTAGTTGGTGATGATTCTCGATGTGTATTGGAGGGTGTGTACGATATATCAGTATCAGAATGGTTTTCAGATACAAATATTTTTCTTGAACTTTTGTATATGTTTGATGTGGTTGGTTTGATTTGGGAAGTGCATCTTGTTATCTTAAATGGCGATGTAGAGACAGATTGGCGATCCGGTTTCAATGGCGATGTCATCTGGTTTATAGTTTTAACTTCAGTTTGAACAGCTTTGCTCCTGAATTTGTGTGTTATGTAAACTTGGATGGATTTATTTGCAGTCTCATTTTTTTCTTGTGTAATACTTTCTGTAGTTCCATGCGCAGCTGAAAAGCAAACACATTAATTAATATCTATTGTTACATATATAATACAAAGAAGCATACATATAAAAAATTATTGGTAGGTACCTGAACTTCTAAATGATGTCTCTTCAAACTCTAAAGGTTTTTTTATAATACTTTTATCTTCCAGATCTTTTATAGATTCTTGAATTAATTCCTGTCTTTGTTTTTTTAGAGTATATGGTCGTTCAGTGATATCAGATGCTCGTTTTCTCCTATCTGCTTGGCATTCAAATTTAGTGGGTATACAACCCGGTTTCATACGAATTTTCGACACAGAACCCATGATGTGATATTCCATATAATTATCCATATCATTTGGCAACTGGAAAATGAATAAAGTTATCAATAATCCATGGTGAATATAGTCGATAAACAAGTTCTATTCATTTTGAGGTTAGATTTACTACAGAAAAACTTGTTATTAATTTGTTGTATGTAAAACAAAGTCGCAGAATCTTATGAATATATGGAATAACATTACAACTTACGTCAAAGTGATCTTCACAGAAATAAATAGAAGTATCAAGATTAACACCTTTAGGATCTCGCCGTGCCAGAGTTAGCCACTTATATCTCATCATTTTATTGTTTGGCACGTAAATAAACACTTTGTTTGGGGTTTTTAATGACGTATTAGTGCACTGAGGGACCGCACACCACTTATATCCTTTGGAATTCATATTTAAATAATATTTTTAATGTCTTATTTGTTGCTTTGAGTCCAATATTTACATGTTTACTAGGGGTTGACGTCACAGCAAATGTCAACGCCGGTGACTGCGTTTTGGCGCGAATTTATGAACGTTTCATTAAAAATTAATTTTTTTCAATAATAATTTTATAAATTACTGAAATATTATATTTTTTAGAAATAGTAGATACATAAGAATATTTTAAAACACATTTTCAAAAATAGTCACCTTGCCCATTCTGCTTATTGGTGTTGTTCTATTGAAGGTATTGCAAAAATTATTCCAACCAATTTTCTTTTGTTCAGATATTGTTCTTTTTTTTAAAGCATTTAATCTTTTATAATTTATATAATTAGTTATAGATGGATCATGTCTATATAATTTTAAAGCTTCATAACATGCAATTACACTCTGCTCACATATTTTATTCCACCATGGGACTGGAATCCTATATTTACGGTTATTAGAGTGAATAAATTTAGGTACAGTCATTTGTTTAAGAGCATCGAGACGAGAACAAAATTCAATGTAAGTTAACATTGGTTCCTCATTATCAATTGTCATTTCGCAGAAAATATTCAAAGAAAGCTCTTGAAACTTATTCCAATCTGTTTTATTATATAAAAATCTGTCTATGGGAGGATCAATTTGGTATTTATCAGCACTTAATGTAATATTTGTAATAGTAGGGTAATGATAACTACCCATAGTATCATCGTGCACAAGCCACTCGCATAATGTTGCTAGGTTAGCACTAACAAAAGTGACGTCGATTGCTGATGGATTACGTGTAGGATAGTTAACAGTAGTGAAACTACCATCATTCAAAAAATAACTGCATGCTTCATTTTGTCGCTGTGAAAACATAATACATTGAGTACACTGCAAATGAACAAACCTATAGAGGATATCTAAAATATAAACTTGGATATAGAAATTATAGCTGTATTTTAACCGTTGGTTTCTGAAAGGTCAATCAAAATGTTATTATACTATGTATATAGAAGTTATAATCAAATAAATGCGTCTTTCATAATTGAAATTTTAAAAAGAGATTTGATAAAATCGTTGATCACCTTTTCAGAAACCGAGGGTTATTGAAATAAATACCAATAGCATTACAATTATGTGTAGCTACTTCCACTTTGCAACAATTGATGGCGCTTCGGTATTCTGAATCACGCTATCGATGTTCTTTACAATGGCTTACTTATATACAAGTTCCGATCAGGTACGAACACCTTGCGAGCGGAATATCTCCCTTTATATGCAATTGTAACACTAGCGACTTTTTATACATTGGTAGGAGACCCAGGTACGATTCTAGATATTTATCTGACAGATAAATGTTTGTGCTCAGGTGTATGTCCATGTCACAAGACACAGGCAGTATTAGTGTTTGTATGTAACACTGTGTCACTGTTACAACCATACACCACACGCTCTCTTACTGTCAGGTGGTATGAACGAGTATCATACAATAAAATTAAGTTAAAAGACCCTACACGCCAGTTGGCTGGTGATACAAGTAGCTGTACAAGGGGTTCTGAGCGTCGTGGTGGCTGTTCGCACACGCCACTGGGAATCTGAGACCCGCCGAACTCGCGACGGCGGCCTGTCGGAGACGCGGTGCATGCCTACGGCGAATCCTGCACCTCCGACCATAGGCAAACAAAGGAACGCCGTAACACACCCCTCCGCCGACCCCAGGCAGAGGATAACCCATGGGGGTTTTCCACCACGTTAAAAAAAATATCCGGGTTCAATTAGCGATATTTATATGACAGATAAATGTTTGCATTTCAGTTATAGCTGTTTCCAATGTCATGTCTGTATCTGTGTGTGTGTGTGTGTGTATCTGTACCCATGTGGATGTGAGTAGTCCAACCGCGTGGGCCCCGGCGACGACTCCTTGGTGCTGATGGCCTCCTCGGAGCTCTCGGCGGACGCCGCGCGCACCAGTGCTTCCCTGCGCCAGTACCAATTATTATCATTACAATCCCTAATCTACCTACCCCTAGCTGTTGAGCTAGGGGTAGTAGAATCAGTACCACAGGAGTTGTCCTGTGGTATTCAACTGAGGGTTTAAATCCAAAGTCAAAAGTAATGATCTAAATTCGTCTTTGACAATGTTTTACCCACAACCAAAATATAATAAGATCGATTAGGGGAGGTCTACGTCCAACAGTGGACTGCTAAAGGCAGTTGGATCGATGGAGTTTCTTTCCTCCGGCTTTTTCTACCTTCCGGCCAGTCCTAGTTTAATTAAGTTTCTTTTATTCAAAGCCGATGACTAAGACAAGTCTGTCTATCGTGACATAAGTAGGTTGTCATTGGCAGCATACAATTAGATACTGATTGTATGTTGCAAATCTGTATTTGTATGTTATGACGTTCATCAAGTGTATGTATGTACCGCATCATGAAATAAACCGCATCATATAATAATTTTATGTCGAAAATATTTTTTTTTCCAATTTTATTTTTCCAATGAATTTTTTGCTTGCCATATTTATTATGTATGTTGTTTACACCTATAACTGAGGTGACACTAAGTTTGTATCATTGTATTATTTTTGTTGATGTGTTGGTGTACATCTTGTTGGTGTGACTTAATAAAATAAATAAATAAACATCGTTGTTTGAGTCTACCACCGTTTGAGATAAGTGCATTAAAGAGGAGAAGAAACGGCGAAAGAAACTCCTCTGCTCATCAAATATATGATATCCATAATTATAATAAAAGAGAAAATGATTATCTCTTTTTGGCCAGAACTCGACTTCGCTGTTTCTAAGTCGTTGAAGGCGCAACGTGTGCGCTTCTATAACAAAGTGCCTGTTGATGTACAATGCCTTCCATTACACAAATATAAGTCGTTTATACAATCCAAATTATACCATAAAGGATATTATAAAATTCTGTATTATTTGTATGATCTATCTGCAGGCAGTGAGC
Organism: Astictopterus jama jama; assembly: GCA_018251455.1. Taxonomy (NCBI): domain Eukaryota; kingdom Metazoa; phylum Arthropoda; class Insecta; order Lepidoptera; family Hesperiidae; genus Astictopterus; species Astictopterus jama. The sequence goes on along the minus strand of DWPE01000001.1, from coordinate 10,292 downwards.
TCTTGTTCTGTCAGCTTGTCTCGTATTACATTATGTCATTTATAATGTATATTTTTATAAGATATGCAAGGGAGTTCGTTTCCCCCTTTCTTCTGCCTCATGACATGTCTTACTCAACGGTGGTAGATGCAAAATGTTGACGTTTATAAGTATGATAACGTCATCTACATAAATAAAGATACATTTCATTTCATTTCATTATTGAAATTTTAATAAATTACTGCTAAATTCCTTTTCAAAGCAAGTTAAAGGAAACTAAATTAATAGGAATCTGTCCTAGACAATAAAAAAAATGTTAAAGTCTATGTTTATGTTAAATGTTCCATAAATAATGGTCACCTGACTGATTATTTTGTTTTTTTTTCTGTTCTATCGTTTTACCGATGTGAGTGCTGTGTGAATTAAGTAGCTAGCATATTAAATAATATCTATAATAAATAACAAATAAAATTAAAATGTCTGTTTGTAATATTAAAATAACCGCTTTTCACTAAATGCATTTGGCTGTATACACGGTACATATACTAAAGTAACATTTTTTTTATATTTTTTGTCTGTCTTTGTTTCGGCTAATCTCTGAAACGGCTAAACCGATTTTGACCGTACTTTCACTAACAAACAGCTTAAGTAAGGAGAAACTTGAGCTACTTTTAATTTAGTTTTTTTTTTAATAACTACCATGCAGACGTGGTCGCGAGTTACAGCTAGTAATAATATCAGTGTTCCATTTAAAATCCTGACAGAATATAAATATATTGGATATGTATACAGTGTATAATCGACCACAAGGTCCTAGGTTCACGTCCGTGACAGATGTTGGGATCATCGTTGATGATGTTGTGGTACTCACGCGTTGCAGTGTCCGTTGGGCACGCCGTTGAGACCCTTGTTGGACAGCGTGACATCAGACATCTGGCTGATGCCGGAGTCCTTGCTGGACATGTGGTTGGCGCACTCCGCTGCAATGTAACATTACATACTCATTTATATATTGCACAATTATGAATACATGGGAGTAGACAGAGACCAAGACCGCCATATGGCACGATCCTTACACACCACTGTCGCTTCGACGACTTCCGACATCACCCTTCAATAGTGTTCTATCAATCTGGTCGTGAAAGCTGAGTCTTGGCCTCCCTCGACTTCTACGTCCGTCCACATTAGCATTGTATATCTGTTTAGTCATTCTTTCATCAAACATCTATTCCACATGTCCACACGGACCATGCCTCTGTTCAAATTTACTCTCTGTCTACAACGCAAGTGATGATATGTTATTAAGGCTAGAAAAAAGTAGTTTAATCATTTCTATTCTTTAAAAAAATCTTTATATAGTGCTTAGATGTAAGTCGCTGAACGAGTTATGGAGAGGGCTATGTTCGGTGTTACCATATGGACTCCACGTAGAAGGGCTAAGGACAGTTGGGGAAAGAAACTCCTCGAATGGAGTGTAGGATGCCCTCCGACCATGTGGACTGACGTTCAGGTCGTCAGCTGGTATTCTCTGAATCTATCAAAATAGGGTCGATTAGGATGTAGGTAGATACTGGATGTAGGTATCCAGCAGTGCACTACTAGGGTCCGATTACACAGACCGGTTTGGAGAGTATCGGCCTGCGTTTTTCTTTTCACACAGACCGGATCGTATATGCTTGTAATTCCACTGAGAACAGCTGTGAACTATTTCACACAGAGACAGCTACGCGAGCGAAACAGCACGCGATCGGAGCCGAACACACGAAGCGCGTTCCAGCATTGTTAATGACAAAAAGGATGCACATGCAAAAATAAACTTTATTACAATTGCACAAAACTCTGTTTTCAAAGTGATAAAATCTACTCGTAGACGAACTAGTCTATTTGAACGGACCCTTATGGGCTGATGGATGGATGTATATGGTATGAACAGTAAATGGTGTGGTGTTCACCGTTGGAATGCTGCGCCGTGTACGTGTGGATCTCGGACGTGGTCTTGCGGATGTGCGAGTACACGTCCTCGGCGGCGGCGCTGCACGCGGCGCTGGTCGCGCGCGGCTGCGGGCTCTCGCTGTCCGCTGGCGACACACAAGCATAGTACTCTTCACATCCAACAACCAAGTATTTAAATATGAATACCTCAGCGCTCAGTCGCCCCGCGGCTTCTGTCACGCGCAAGCCATCGACAAAGTTAACAACAGTATTTTGATTGGTGTACCGCTAGTGGCAAAATTCCGTGCTTCAGAGGGCACATAAAGCTGTCGGTCCCGGTCATTATTGAAAAATAACAGTCGTTAAGCCTGCGGCATGAGAACTCTCTGACACTCCACCAATCCGCAATGTAGCAGCGTGGTGGAGTACGCTCCAGGCCTCCTCTGTTGTGAGGTGAGACCAGTGCTCAGTAGTGGGACGAAAACGCGTTGCCGTTACGTTTTACCTCAGTTCTAAAGTGTAATAATAAACAAACAACTTCTTACTGTATTTTAATCGCTGATCACTTTGACAAGTGTGTCTCATCATCAACAGTTCACTTTTATAAATTAGAATAATACAGCAATTTGCAAAGAAGTATCTTTCACTAATGTAATTTGTCGGATTGTTTGTAAAACAATCCGGACTATAGGGGTCTTAGTTAGTATTCGATAATCCAACATATTCGATAGTCCGACACTGCCCTGGAACGATTGAACTGAACGTGAAACTGAAACGTTTATAGTTTATCCACTGTATTTATGTTGTGCCATACCTGGATTATTTCAAGCCCTCATACACCAACCTGCTATAGGTAGTGATTATTTCGCATTTTCATTATCATGGACTATGTACTATTCTATTGCCCACGCCAACATATCAACAGCAATGAATACAAAGCAATGCAACGCCGCCACTCACTGCTGGAGATCCTCCGCACGTGGTACTTGACGATGGTGTTGACGAAGGCCTGCGTCTCCGCTGGCAGCTCGCTCATCAGCGCCGTGAACTGCAACCGCACCACCGCCATTAGCACACACACACCTTATACTATATATATATACATATATACTGGTCACACACACAATTGATCTTACAATATTCTTGTCATTATTTGTATTCTACTATAGTTGAGTCTGTTCTACATACATTTTTTTTGAACAAACATTAACATGAGAAAATGCTTATGTTCATAAATATTACATTAAATTAATTAAATTAAATTTATACATTAGTATAAATGTACTTTGCAACAATCCGCGAGCACAATGTATGACGGTACACACCTCTACACGTGCACTGTACCTCCCTCACACTGAGGACAACTACAGATATAATGAATACAAGTATACACCAACATACATAGCACTGACACGTGTGACGTCACAACACTCCATCAGGGTAAGTTGACTGTACGATGGTGTTAGCCTTTGCAGGAGGGAGGTGCAGTGCATGTTTAAAACTATATACCGTCATACATCATGCATGCGAATTGTTGCAAAGTACATTTATACTAACTAATAAAAATGGATTTCCACAAAGTAACGCCTGATTCCATTAAATATATGGATTTAATTTACAGGTAAAATTTCTAAAATTCTAATTAATAAATATAGAAACACACACACACACAATCACACCCACACACTAAAATTCCCTGAGTTGTTCGAGCACAACCCAAGATGTATCTGTCTTCCCTGCTTAGGGAATCAAACCCGAGACCAGCGTGTAGGCTCATTACAACTGAGCTACTTCATCAGTGCATAGTTAAGTAAGTCAACAGCGCGCGCTCCGTACCGGCACGGGGTTGCAGTCGTAGAGAAAGGCGAGCGCCTTGCGCGCGAACACGCGGACCTCGACGGCGCGCGGGTCGGCCGCCAGCGCCGCCACCTTGGTGAGCGCGCGCCCCGCCACGCCCGAGGCGCCACCTGTCACATAACAAACAAAATTAAAAAATGGCCTCCTGGCTCCTTCATCAGACCCTCGTTACCAACTTAACAATACCAACCACACAAATCTAAACTTGAACATTTTACTAATACCACTAGTATATGTTTATGTTTAAATATTGTATTTCTCCCAAGATTACATTATAATTACTTATAGAGAAATACATTATTTACAAAATTCTAATCAAAGCCAACTGTTTATTTTAATTTTACAATTTGAGAGTAGTAATGCGACAGTGTTTGAGCAAGACGCAGTGTAATCATGAAAAGCTACTAGTCACAGTGAAAGATGCTTTCAAGCTATAAAAGTTTCACATTCCTATTACGATTTTGGTCCATCATGACTACACCTTGATGGTACCAAATTATTGAATTGTCATCTAGGTTACATGTATACAAAATTGTAACCAGACACGACGTTGAAATAGAATTTCAGTATTCGATAACGCAGTTACAAATAAAGATTACGGGTGTAAGTTTGCGTGCACGCGCACGCACACGTACGTACGTCCTAATATACGTGTAGCAGTATAAGTCGAATGGAGTAGTGAATATTTGTGCTTTTAAATATAATTAATAAGGGTAGTTTAGAAAAAAAATATGGCGACAAAGAACATTTACCTCCCGTAAGGCCCGTAAACACACACCATCAATATCCGCTATATTGCTTACGAAGCGCTTTGCATCCTCGGTTTTAATCCGTACCGCAAAGGACTGGAATAAATTGCCCGCGTCTGTGTTCCCGCCCACTTATAATCCGGGCGTCTTCAAGGCAACAGTGAATAGGTTATTACTAACTTCTAATCTCCACTTTTCATCGAATGGGTTTGATGTCTCAAGCGCTTACTTATAATTAATTAAAATACGGAGGCACTATTTCATTATGAACAGTTTTACAGAAAATTTGGATTATGACACAACACATGTATATAGTTATATATTATGTTACCGTGTAACGCGACGGACAGCGTATTGGGCGTGCAGTAGTCCTGCGCGAGGTCCGCCAGGAACCGGAGCGCAGCCGCCTTGGTCTTAGGGGTGGGCGCAGTGGCACCGTCCGCAAGGAACCTGCAGCGAGCGGTACAATACTATCAGCATGTATATAAATTTAAATAGGTTTTTTTTTTTATATATTAGAAAAAACAAAACGGCAACAAATTTTCGGCTCTCTCCTTAAAACAGATGAGGCAGCGTACTCCACCACGCTGCTTTATTGCGAATTGGTGGAGGGGTTTGTGGCCAACCCGGGTGTCGGAAATGCTCAAGCCGCCCGAAGGCCTCCGACAAGGCTTAATGACTGTTATTTTCGATAACAGCCGAGTCCAACAGCTTTACGAGCCCTCCGAAGCACAGAAGCGCTCAACAAATTTTTGCTACTAGCGGTCACCCATTCGAGTACCGACCGCGCCCAACATTGCTTAATTTTGTCGATCGCTTGCGCATAACACAAGTCACGGGGCTATGAGCTTTTTCTAATATACCTTTATTTATTATATCTGTAGTTGTCCTAAGTGGGAAGGAGGTACAGTGCATTAAATCACTCCTCTTTGGTCACGCAACGAGTCTAGAAGGCTACACACAGCAAATTGCCGCGTCAAGCTGACCTGAATATGTTGTGCAGCTGCAGCTCAGCGGGGAAGTACTCGTGGATCACGTCCAGGGTCTTCATTATCTTGCTCTTCACCGAGCCGAGGATGTCCGTGCCCAGTTTCATTAGTAACCTATAGGGAACAAAGCATAGTTAGAAGTTATAAAACTACAAGTTCTTTTTTATTGATTTTCAAGTGTATACATATAGACATCTTCAGCCTATAGCAGTCCACGGTTGGACGTGTGCCTCCCCGTATCGGCATCACTCTGACCGGTCCTGAGCGTGCTTTCTTCAGGTCATCAGTCCACCTGGTCGGAGAGCGTTCGACACTCCATTCGATGAATTTCCATCCCCAACGGTCATCAGTCCACCTAACTATATGGCCTGGCCATTTCCACTTCAGTCTCCTAATTCTGAGAGCTATGTCGGTAACTCTAGTTCGTCTACGGATTTCTTCATTTCAAACTCGGTCACGTAGCTAAATACCGAGCATAGCCCTCTCCATAGCAGATAGAGATGTGTGTGTAAGCGTTAGAAAAACAATTTGAACAGCATAGTGGCGGCCATAATAATTTCAATATCTCCCAAATCTTTCTTTTACATAAAAAAAAAAACTGTCGGTACCCTTGTAGAGTGGAAATAGCCAAATAACACGTCACACAAACAGTCACGAGCCAAGCACAAACATTTATCTGTCACATTACTAGCTGCTCTATCCTGCAATCAAATCTGGAACCTCCCATTCAACAGACAGGAACGCTACGATATATATCAACACCGTTATTGTCAATGGTAAGACATTGATAACGATATTGTAGCATCATAGTACCTACAATAAAAAAAATATCGATTATCGATATTTGAAAATTTTACATCTTTAATTATTTAAAGGCGCAATGACTCTGGCCATGCAACAATAGATGGCGTTATCGGCATTCTGAATCACGCTATCGAAGTTTACTACAATATCTGTATAAGATAATAAGATTATATCTGTACGGCCGCTGTCACTCTGGCACGACCACCTCGTCTGGCGGGAGATATCCCTCACCTCTGCAAGATTCAACAAAGTGCAAACATTCTCAGCCCACCAACCTTGGCTAGAGATGACGTAAGTTACATAGAGCGTAGATACCTGAACATGAGCTGGTAGAGCCAGTCGAGCAGCTGGTGGCTGTGCACCAGCAGCAGCTCGCAGACGGCGTCCAGCAGCAGCGAGAACACCTTGGTGTGTGCGTCCACGAACATCTTGTTCAGCAGCTCGGTGAGCCGCCGCAGCTGGTCCTCCGTCAGCAGCCGCCCGCTGTTCAGGTAGTTGGCCTGTGACACGCCCCCAACCCCAGACACACATTAGTAACAATAAAAGCAATTACATATTAATTGTATTGAAACAAAGCGAAAAAGCGAAGTGCTAAATCGTGAAACAAAAAATATTGATTACTTCCTTGTATTATCTACGTAATGTGTAAACGTGTTATTTAGTGTTCACCTTCGGGCGGCTTTAAGAAGAACATCTGTCGGATGTTCTGCATGAGAACTTCCCTGCTTGAGAATTTGCCCACTAACCCCCCCTTACCAATCCGCAATAGAGCAGTGTAGTGGAGTACGCTCATGCCCTCTTCTGTTATGAGGACAAACTCGTGCTCAGTAGTGGGCCGAAAATGGTTTGCCAACAGTATACAAAGACGGTTTCTATACAAAAACATTCTTTGCCAGCTACGAGTCTAATAGTGAATTCAAATTGTTTATTTCATCATGCGGTACATACATACAGTTCATGAACGCCATAACATACAAATATAGATTTGCAACATCAGGAACTGACGGCATATATCAATTGGATACATTTGCAATGTATGTTATATTTGGAATAGTAGCATAGATAAATAGAAACACAACGCCATCTACTGGACAGTTATCTACCTTAGTTAATTAAATTTTGACACACACCGCCATCTGTTAGACACTTGTGGAACTAAAACATTTTTAATATTCAATGCCGCGATTGCAACGCATACTATCGGATGCAATGTAAAAACATTCCAAAAACCAAAAATGTTTTTTAAAAAAACAAGTATAATAAAATATGATCGATCTACTTGGCAGTGAGGTCTTGTTCTTTCAGGTTACCTCGTATTAAATATAATTATTTACAATGTGTGTTTTTAATAGACAAGGGAGTTTGTTTCGTCGTTATTTCTCCCTTATGACAATGCACCCTCGCCGAACGGTGTTAGTAGCTAAATATTGACGTTTATTTATAAATAAAATATTTATTTGGCAGATTAATTATTTATACTCGGGTCTTGCATGTGTATATTGTATTGTTTTCTGTGTGTGTCCACCACCCGTAACACAAGCTTTAGGCTTAAAACGCAGGGGTGTGAGTGTGTAAGCGTTTTAAGTTTTACATAACATACAAACGCACAGAAAAATAAAATAATACACAGTTTACACAAAGCAAGTAAAATTTTGCATAAAACTGTATGTTCCCTAAATAAAATTTTAATAATTTAGAAATAAAAAAAATGCACGCGTGCGTACGTGCGTGCGTAAAAATTTGCGTGCGCGTCTGTCAGTATTTACCAAGTGTGTCAAGCCGTCCTTGCGCTCCGTCCAGTGCGTGCAGGCGCACAGCGCGATGATATCGTCGGGCGGCGGCGGCGGCGGGGGCGAGCCCTCCCAGCCCAGCCGCGACCCGGAGCCCCACGAGACGCTCTGCAATGGCAACATAGAAATAATCTTTTTTATATTCAAATAGGAATTTAGATAACAGATGGGGCAAAGAAAGTTTTAGAATTGCGACCACGTCTTAGAAAATGGATGGAGTTACTACCTCCAGATATGAGGTATTTATTGGATTCAGAAGGCTCAGGAGCAGTCAGAGTGATGCCAATTAGGAAGCCTATGCCCAACAGTGGACAACCTGATGGATGAATAGATATTAAATTAAAGGTTAAAAAAAAGACACACTCTAAATTACATTTTACTTTATTTATTATTGTTTTATGTGAAACTTATAATAATCCATCCATCCATCCATCATCCTATAGCAGTCCACTGTGGAATGTAGGCCTCCCTTAATGGGCACCAATCTGACCTGCCCTTATGAATCCAGCAGATACCAGTTGTCTTCTTCTTCTTCTTCTTTATAATAATATGTTAAATTATTACAAATAAATGAATACTTTGTGATTCATATAATCGATGAAATCATAATTTTTCAATAAAGTGGAAGTTTTCTCACATCGTGTCGCCTGTACGAGTCCAGGCTGCGTTCAGAGCAGACGCTGGAGGCCTCCGAGTCGTCGTCACGTCTACCCTCGCACGTCGAGCTGTCCTCGGGGCTCTGGAATACATCACAGACGTGTAAAAAACTTATCTACATTCCAAAATGCATCCTGTACAGTGAGACTATCTTGGCTTTGCCTTTAGAGACCCGCACTGACCCCGCCCCCTGAGTGCTCTCAGTACGTTACCCTGAGTGCGCCCTCGGCGTCCCTGGTCTGCTGCAGTAGCCTGAGCGTGGCGGTGGGCGCGCGCTCGCTGCGCTCCACGGACTCGCGCCGCCGCACGCCGCCCACCACGCTGCCCGACCTGCCCGTTCTGCACACACACACAGTCAACAATAAATAGACAAATATAAGAGTATACTTAAAAGCCTGTACTGAGTTATACTTAAGCGATGTTTCTATATTGTATGTGTTTAAAGGGCGTATTTAAACTGTTATGATCCTTATTACTATGCAATAAATGCTAATGGTTTCTATGCAAAGTATTGGACAATTCAGCAGTTTTCGCCACTTGCATTAAAATTACATTATAAAAATTAGTTACAATATGGACACCGTCGCGATAATACATTTATTCAGTTTTGTTGGAGAATTATCACAACTTGTGGTGTAGTCAGCTAATAAAAGTGCAGTGTATAAAAAATAGTTTTCTTTTTCAAATGGTAACAATAAAAAAATATATACAGTAATACCCACACACTAACACTCCCTGTGCTGTGTTACATGCACACACACAAAACAACCACGACCCAAGTACAAATATTTTACCTATCACATTAATATCTGAATATGGAGCCCCGGCTTAGTAGGCAGGGACACTATCGATTAGGCTGCGGGGTTGTCTTTTGCCTCCAAGACGTTCATATGACTTAAGATTTGAATCGAGTCTTTAAAACATTGTGAATTTAATAGACTGGCATCAAGCATGTACACTTAAGATTTGCTTATTGATTACTATACACACTTAAGATGGTATTCAATTTTTTAAACAATTCATTTGTGGCGACCTTCGTCCCACATTCAAACATTATGTATATGTAGTATATTATATATCTCACACTACACAAACACACACATATATCTGATTTATTATGTATATTATATTCACATACACACCATACACATTCATACCAAACACACATGCTTTGGAGCGGCGACTGAGCCATTGGCGACGCTCGCGCGCGCGGCCCGTCGCTTCACTGCTCTCCTCCATCACCCCGCAAGCGACGGCGCGCGCGCACCTCAGTCCTCGCCGAGCCCTTGCCAGTCGGCTTTCACACTTCCCGCGCAACCCCTGTGTCGCTTGATCGCTCGGCTACCTCTGCTCTCACTTAGTGCTTTCGCTTGTGCCTAGACTGTTTTCATTGTGTATTTACTCTGTGCTTTAAGACTGTTCCTATCACTCTTCGCTCCTTCTATATTTTATGGTTATGGCTACCTCTGCTCTCACTTAGTGCTTTCGCTTGTGCCTAGACTGTTTTCATTGTGTATTTACTCTGTGCTTTAAGA